>CM074721.1:362906279-362911279 GCA_037306005.1 Rhinophrynus dorsalis | reverse complement strand
CCATCTCTCTCCATCTCTCTCCATCTCCATCTCCATCTCTCTCCATCTCTCTCTCTCCATCTCTCCATCTCTCTCCATCTATCTCCATCTCTCTCCATCTCTCTCCATCTCCATCTCTCTCCATCTCTCTCCATCTCCATCTCTCTCCATCTATCTCCATCCTCTCCATCTCTCTCCATCTCCATCTCTCTCCATCTCTCTCCATCTCCATCTCTCTCCATCTCCATCTCTCTCCATCTCCATCTCTCTCCATCTCCATCTCTCTCCATCTATCGCCATCTCCATCTCCATCTCTCTCCATCTCTCTCCATCTCCATCTCCATCTCTCTCCATCTCCTCTCTCTCCATCTCTCTCCATCTCCATCTCCATCTCTCTCCATCTCTCTCCATCTCCATCTCTCTCATCTCCATCTCTCCATCTCCATCTCCATCTCTCTCCATCTCCATCTCTCTCCATCTATCGCCATCTCCATCTCCATCTCCATCTCTCTCCATCTCCATCTCCATCTCTCTCCATCTCTCCATCTCTCTCCATCTCCATCTCTCTCCATCTCTCTCCATCTCTCTCCATCTCTCTCCTTCTCCATCTCTCTCCATCTCCATCTCCATCTCTCTCCATCTCTCTCCATCTCTCTCCATCTCCATCTCCATCTCTCTCATCTCTCTCCATCTCCATCTCTCTCCATCTATCTCCATCTCTCTCCATCTATCTCCATCTCTCTCCATCTCTCTCCATCTCCATCTCTCTCCATCTCCATCTCTCCATCTCTCTCCATCTCCATCTCTCTCCATCTCCATCTCTCCATCTTCTCCATCTCTCTCCATCTCTCTCCATCTCCATCTCTCTCCATCTCTCTCCATCTCCATCTCTCTCCATCTCCATCTCTCTCCATCTCCATCTCTCTCCATCTCCATCTCTCTCCATCTCCATCTCTCTCCATCTATCGCCATCTCCATCTCCATCTCTCTCATCTCTCTCCATCTCCATCTCCATCTCCATCTCTCTCCATCTCCATCTCTCTCCATCTCTCTCCATCTCCATCTCCATCTCTCTCCATCTCTCTCCATCTCCATCTCTCTCCATCTCCATCTCTCTCCATCTCCATCTCTCTCCATCTCATCTCTCTCCATCTCCATCTCTCTCCATCTCCATCTCTCTCCATCTCCATCTCTCTCCATCTCCATCTCTCTCCATCTCCATCTCCATCTCTCTCCATCTCCATCTCTCTCCATCTCCATCTCCATCTCCATCTCTCTCCATCTCTCTCCATCTCCATCTCCATCTCTCTCCATCTCCATCTCTCTCCAGCTCTCTCCATCTCTCTCCATCTCTCTCCATCTCTCTCCATCTCCATCTCTCTCCATCTCCATCTCTCTCCATCTCCATCTCTCTCCATCTCCATCTCTCTCCATCTCCATCTCCATCTCTCTCCATCTCCATCTCTCTCCATCTCTCTCCATCTCCATCTCTCTCCATCTCCATCTCTCTCCATCTCCATCTCTCTCCATCTCCATCTCTCTCCATCTCCATCTCTCTCCATCTCCATCTCTCTCATCTCCATCTCTCTCCATCTCCATCTCTCTCCATCTCCATCTCTCTCCATCTCCATCTCTCTCCATCTCCATCTCTCTCCATCTCCATCTCCATCTCTCTCCATCTCCATCTCTCTCCATCTCCATCTCTCTCATCTCCACTCTCTCCATCTCCATCTCTCTCCATCTCCATCTCTCTCCATCTCTCTCCATCTCTCTCCATCTCCATCTCTCTCCATCTCCATCTCTCTCCATCTCCATCTCTCTCCATCTCCATCTCTCCATCTCCATCTCCATCTCCATCTCTCTCCATCTCCATCTCTCTCCATCTCCACTCTCTCCATCTCCATCTCTCTCCATCTCCATCTCTCTCCATCTCCATCTCTCTCCATCTCTCTCCATCTCTCTCCATCTCTCTCCATCTCTCTCCATCTCTCTCCATCTCTCTCCATCTCTCTCCATCTCTCTCCATCTCTCTCCATCTCTCTCCATCTCTCTCCATCTCTCTCCATCTCTCTCCATCTCTCCCATCTCTCTCCATCTCTCTCCATCTCTCTCCATCTCCATCTCTCTCCATCTCCATCTCTCTCTCTCTCTCTCTCTCCATCTCCATCTCCATCTCTCTCTCTCTCTCTCATCTCTCCATCTCCATCTCCATCTCCATCTCCATCTCCATCTCCATCTCCATCTCCATCTCTCTCTCTCCATCTCCATCTCCATCTCTCTCTCTCTCTCCTCTCTCTCACTCCATCTCCATCTCCATCTCATCTCCATCTCCATCTCTCTCTCTCTCTCCCTCTCTCTCCATCTCCATCTCTCTCTCATCTCCATCTCCATCTCCATCTCCATCTCCATCTCATCTCCATCTCCATCTCCATCTCCATCTCCATCTCCATCTCCATCTCCATCTCCATCTCATCTCCATCTCTCTCCATCTCCATCTCCATCTCCATCTCCATCTCCTCTCCATCTCCATCTCTCATCTCCATCTCCATCTCCTCTCTCTCCTCTCCTCTCTCTCTCTCTCTCTCCATCTCATCTCCATCTCTCTCCATCTCTCTCCTCTCCATCTCATCTCCATCTCATCTCCATCTCTCTCCATCTCTCTCCATCTCTCTCCATCTCTCTCTCTCTCCATCTCTCCATCTCTCTCCATCTCTCTCCATCTCTCTCCATCTCCATCTCATCTCTCTCCATCTCTCTCCATCTCCATCTCCATCTCTCCATCTCTCTCCATCTCTCTCCATCTCCATCTCCATCTCTCTCCATCTCTCTCACTCTCCATCTCATCTCTCTCCATCTCTCCTCTTCTCCATCTCTCTCCATCTATCTCCATCTCTCTCCATCTCTCTCCATCTCCATCTCTCTCCATCTCTCTCCATCTCCATCTCCATCTCCATCTCTCTCCATCTCTCCATCTCTCTCCATCTCTCTCCATCTCTCTCCATCTCTCTCCATCTCCATCTCCATCTCTCTCCATCTCTCCATCTCCATCTCCATCTCTCTCCATCTCTCCATCTCTCTCCATCTCTCCATCTCTCTCCATCTTCTCCATCTCTCCATCTCTCTCCATCTCTCTCCATCTCTCTCCATCTCTCTCCATCTCTCTCCATCTCTCTCCATCTCTCTCCATCTCTCCATCTCTCTCCATCTCCATCTCCATCTCTCTCCATCTCTCTCCATCTCCATCTCCATCTCTCTCCATCTCTCTCCATCTCCATCTCTCTCCATCTCATCTCCATCTCTCTCCATCTCTCCATCTCCATCTCCATCTCTCTCCATCTCTCTCCATCTCTCTCCATCTCTCTCCATCTCCATCTCCATCTCTCTCCATCTCTCTCCATCTCCATCTCCATCTCTCTCCATCTCTCTCCATCTCCATCTCTCCATCTATCTCCATCTCTCCATCTCTCTCCATCTCCATCTCTCTCCATCTATCTCCATCTCTCTCCATCTCTCTCCATCTCCATCTCTCTCCATCTCCATCTCTCTCCATCTCCATCTCTCTCCATCTCCATCTCTCTCCATCTCCATCTCTCTCCATCTCTCTCCATCTCTTCCATCTCTCTCCATCTCATCTCTCTCCATCTCCATCTCTCTCCATCTCTCCATCTCCATCTCCATCTCTCTCCATCTCTCCATCTCCATCTCTCTCCATCTCTCTCCATCTCCATCTCTCTCATCTCCTCTCTCTCCATCTCATCTCTCTCCATCTCATCTCTCTCATCTCCATCTCTCTCCATCTCATCTCCATCTCTCCATCTCTCATCTCCATCTCTCTCCATCTCCATCTCTCCATCTCCATCTCTCTCCATCTCCATCTCTCCATCTCTCTCCATCTCTCCATCTCTCTCCATCCATCTCCATCTCTCTCCATCTCTCTCCATCTCCATCTCTCTCCATCTCTCTCCATCTCTCTCCATCTCCATCTCCATCTCTCTCCATCTCTCTCCATCTCTCTCCATCTCTCTCCATCTCTCTCCATCTCTCTCCATCTCTCTCCATCTCCATCTCCATCTCTCTCCATCTCTCTCTCATCTCTCTCCATCTCCATCTCTCTCCATCTCCATCTCTCTCCATCTCTCTCCATCTCTCTCCATCTCCATCTCTCTCATCTCCATCTCTCTCCATCTCATCTCATCTCTCTCCATCTCCTCTCTCATCTCCATCTCTCTCCATCTCTCTCTCTCCATCTCTCCATCTCCATCTCCATCTCTCTCCATCTCTCTCCATCTCCATCTCATCTCCATCTCTCCATCTCTCTCCATCTCCATCTCTCTCCATCTCCATCTCTCTCCATCTCCATCTCTCTCCATCTCCATCTCTCTCCATCTCCATCTCCTCCATCTCATCTCTCTCCATCTCCATCTCTCTCCATCTCCATCTCTCTCCATCTCCATCTCTCTCCATCTCCATCTCTCTCTCATCTCTCTCTCTCCATCTCCATCTCTCTCCATCTCCATCTCTCTCTCTCTCATCTCCATCTCTCTCCATCTCTCCATCTCTCTCCATCTCCATCTCTCTCCATCTCCATCTCTCTCCTCTCCATCTCTCTCCATCTCCATCTCTCTCCATCTCCATCTCCATCTCTCTCCATCTCCATCTCTCATCTCCATCTCCTCTCCATCTCCATCTCTCTCCATCTCCATCTCTCTCATCTCCATCTCTCTCTCCATCTCTCTCCATCTCCATCTCTCTCCATCTCCATCTCTCTCCATCTCATCTCTCTCCATCTCCATCTCTCTCCATCTCATCTCTCTCCATCTCCATCTCTCTCCATCTCCATCTCTCTCCATCTCCATCTCTCTCCATCTCTCATCTCTCTCCATCTCCATCTCTCTCCATCTCCATCTCTCTCCATCTCCATCTCTCCATCTCTCTCCATCTCCATCTCTCTCCATCTCCATCTCTCTCCATCTCTCCATCTCTCTCCATCTCCATCTCTCTCCACTCCATCCTCTCTCACA